>JAJJWW010016347.1:0-30512 GCA_023531295.1 Papaver armeniacum | reverse complement strand
GATAAGAGTGATTAAAAAATTAGTTTATTGTCTGGGATCTAGATATTTTTGTTGGAATTTTAAATATATTGGAAATGCACGTCTCCTCCATCGATAACATGTAAAATTCCATCCAATACCCCTAATTTAATTAGGCTAGTTTACTGTCGGTTGTTTTTAGGTTTCCATGAGAATCGAGATTAAAATGAACATCAACAGACGAGATTAAAATTTTCACTCGTTTATTTGCAAAATCACTAGTTTTTTATTTAAGCAGAGATTCACCATGAAAAAGATTCAAAAGATTGATCTAATCTACCAAGATTAAGATAACTGACATTTTTTCGGAACAATTTTTAATCAAAGACAACATATACAAAAATGATAAATCAAGAACACCCAGTTCTTCAATGCAGTAGTTCCCCTATTTTTAATCCAATTGAACAGACATAAAACCATCCTAATCAAGCATAAATACAAAAACGGTAAATCAATAAACTCCCAAGTATCTGATGATAAAGATGCTCTTTATAGAAATTGTTGTGATTTCCCTAACTTTAATTCAATGAACACCCAATTCTTTTTTTACCTTAATTCCATCATTATTTTCTTCATGGATGTCATTCATCAGTGACCAAATTAGTTTTATGATGAGATATGATATTGGTTCTAAGAATTAGTAGAACACGTCCTATGGTTGAGTACTTGAGTTTTATGTTTTGAGACTCTATTGTTTTCTGCATATCGAAGAAGAAAGAGATGGAAGAAAGAGGTCAGTGAAGGAAGAAGATCGATAAGAACAAAGAAATAAAAACGTCCCGGGGTAATTAGGGAAAAACATTTCTCATTAATATAATCAATTTTCTTACCATTAATTCGATGCATAATCCCAAAAATTTAGGCAAAAAGTGGGTCATTAATCACTCTTATCCTGTATATACGGGTATACAAGATAAGAGAACCCCATTAAGAATGTGTATCTTTTGATAACAGAAGCTAAACAATGTTTTCCCAAGATACTTCGATCCTCAAGTCAGAATCCAACTTATGCAAAATTTAGTAAAACATAGTTGGGAGTTGAGAATTCGTAACGACACTACTAGCTCATTTGCATCCCTCATTAGCAGCCTTCATTAGCTTTGTCGAGACTGGACAATTTTTTGAATCTCATCAAACAGAACCCCTTCGGTTATGTTATCTTTTATGCTCTTCATCACCTTTTGGCATGTCTGGTATGAATTTGGGGTTTTCTTGTCTGTTCTGACACGCATAAAACACCAAACATTTTCCTCATCAGGACAAGAGGACTCGATAACTTTCCCTGCGAACTGTGACGGATCTTCTCCGTTCCTGAACACAACACTGTACCCCGAACATACACCTCTGCCTTCCTCTATCGTACAGATAAAGTGATGGAGTTCGGGCGGCACCAACTAGTTGCAGGAGGAAATCCACCGAGTTCTTTTCAGGAGGTTTCCATTTTAAGAGTCTTGAATGAGCGGAAAGAACGTACTTGTCATTCCATCCTTGGAATATAAGACCATCTTCACCATGTATCAGCCTTGGAATGAATTCCTTTACAAGGTCTTGAATATCAGAAAGCAACCAGAAGTTCTTTATTTCATCTCTAAACGGCTCCAAGTCATATCTGTGATTTGTACTTTGGGTCTCAAGATTTCGAGGTGTCATAACTTGTTCCTCCAACATCTTAATTGCCATAAGATCAAACGCCAAGTATTTTCTCTTTTGCTCATGCGTCTTCGGGTCAGTGTCAATCACCATTTCACCATCCAGTAATGTCAAGTTATTACGAGTACCTGTACCCCCATTTTCTTGTGTAAAGCCAGGAAACCGCATTTGAACTCTGCGGAAGTTGAAGTTTCTGTCTATCAAGTAACATCCATCCGAGTTTATAAGTATCGTGTACCATCAGCTTTCCACGTCACGCGGTAATCAGTCTGCCATAAAAACTGCATGTTCTCCCAGTCGAGAGAAACTGGATGTGATCCTGGAAAGTTGGTCCCTGCACGTCGTTTTAGAAGCAAATCACACTGGCGCCTGAGTGAATCTTGTTGTTGTTCATGTAAGAATATTTCTATACATATAGAAATATCCTGTGGGCCCATGTAATAATTTTGGTTAATTAAGAATATTGCTAAATATTCCGGTTACCATTCTAGGGGATTAATTCCTATTAACTCTTCCTTGATGGACGGTCGAGATCTAAGGCTAATACTAAAATCCTAGAACTTGGTCCTCTCTCTACCTATGAAAGGGAAGCAGAACCATCACTATTGTGTCAAAGAAGGAATTAACAACTCATTACGGTTAAGGTCAGAGAGAAAACCATGACCTCCACAAGGTATTATCGCTACCCCAAAGATGATCGACGTACGATGGATTAACGCTACCGGTATTTCGTATAAACTATTCTTGTATATAATTTTCGTGTGATTATCATGAAGTTCAACGATCCTAATTAAGTATCTATAAAATTAAAACTTATAGTTGCCATCTAGAGCTTGTGTTTAGAACTCATGATCATCCTTTGATAGTATCGTGCCGCATTCACATAAATTAAATATTATATAATATATGCATCACCGTAAGAAAATTAAAAATCAACGAACACTTATTTGTCAAACGATCTGTTTTCTTAAGATTTGGTCCGCCGGAAAAGTTGAGTTTTTCACTTATTTTGACAAACAAGTTTCAAAAGTTAGAAAACGTAATGGACATTAATTTTGGGCCTGTGATTAAAGTCTAAATATAATGTGTCAAACACTTCTATTAATGTAATGGGACATGTCTGCATCCTAGTTAGTAATTCTCCGAATCATTCCCGAATGATTCGCGAACGTATCCGAATCCGAGCATCCGAATGATGCTTAGAACTATTTGAACTCGAACCTAGTTCGGATTATATGGACCTCACGAATGATTAAGCGAGCATTATCCATTGACGAATCGAATGATACTTAGAACTAGATTCGAATGGCCAACCTCGCTCTCCGTAGGTAAATCTCGATTGATTGGTTTTGTTTGATTTTGTATATACTTTATATTTAAATACAATTATTCGGTTAAAATTTTCTATTGGTAGTTGTTTAACCAGGTGTTTTATGTGTTGATTTTTTTGTTTAAAAGTCTATAAATTAGTTTTGTAATACATTTATGCGATTAAATTGTTTACTTCTTGTTAAACAATCACGCTAAAATGTTTTTCCCCATCTTATTAGTCTCGTAATAAGGTCATAATACTTATCAATTTATCATATATGTAAGCCTAATTTTAAGTGCCGAACTCACATTTATAAAACGAATATGCACGTACGTATCATGAATTCCAGAACTCTTTTGTCCAGAACAACGAACCGTTGACCGGATTTTTGACCGAACCCGACCTACTCCAAAACCATATAATTCCCGTCGTATGCCGTCCCGAACTACTACCGTACAATTCTTAACTAAGTGCATATTAACTAGTTGCAGAGATTGAAGTGTTATTGTGTCACTAAAATTAAGAATATTGAAAAGACTATACTTTAGATCCCACGGATGTAACCACTAAAGATTTCCATTTATTTTTTTATTTTCCCTCTCTTAATTTTGGACGCAAATATATTTCAAGATTAATGATCTACGTTTATTTTTGGCCTGATGATTTTATTTTTTGGCATGTAAATAATAGAAAAATAAAAATCATTGTAAGAATATTATTTTTAAATAATCAACAACCTAAAAACTCAATACCATCCCTCACTCCGAGGAATAAAAGTAGCACTGGTCTGCTTACCCTCCCTCCCTATTGGCACTGGTTTTCCAAGTGATTCACTAGGAGATTGGATTTTTGTTATAACCGCAACCTCATTTGAGCACAGCAAGAACAAAGATGAGAGTATTCAAATAACCACCAGATAAATTATCCGAGCATATTTACAGAAAGACCAAGTCTTGCCAAACGGAGCCACCATCGCAAGTACGAGTCAGTGCACATCATCAAAATCCAGACCAGAACATAGCACTATTAAAATGTGCAGTGTTACAGACCGGCTAGCATCATGCCCATGCCACCGCCACCCTTATGAGGTCCAAGCACTGTTACAACACATTCTTAGAATTTAGTAAATTAACACATAGCAAGATCAATTTCAGCAAAAAGTCTCGTGTCAAAGATCAAAATCATATTCTAGACTCAAGCCAACTGCAAAATCTGACCCCCTTGAGCAAGACGATATAAAAACACCAAAAGACTGGCAAAATCATATTCTTTGGTTAACATGGATGAGAAATCTGATGCTGTTTGAGAAGAGTCTGATGAAGGGGAAAAAAAAGGAGAATTAGGTTCTCTGTGACGTTATGCACCACTTCCACTGTCCAGAAGAAATGAGCTGCTGAAGCCAAAGCTCAAAGACCTGCCCGTTCAGTTTAGGGCTAAAATATGGCAATGAAATACATATCGTCCGTTGACCAACCAATCGGCGGTCACATTTTAAACCTAAATTAAACAGGTAGGTCTTTGAACCTTAAATAGACAGCTCTTCTTGCTTGTTGAAATGAGCTACGGCGGAGAGAACACTAGCTGGTCCAAAACATGGCAGTATTCAAATGTTGAAAAAACAAGACACAAATACTTGGCTAGTAGTATAAAGAGTGGATAGTAATTGAGCAAGAGCTGGATAGTAATAACATCATTAAAAAGTCAGACACGTGATTATGTCATAATTTTTTGGAAACAAAAGAGGAATGCAGTATCTACCTAGTTCAAACACTTCTGTTTCTATTTAATGAGCTAGCTTTAGCTAACCTCAACATTCCTAAAAGAACAAACAGCACAACGAGCATATCCTCTACACTACCTACCAAATTCACCAACAGGCCTCTTCATCTCAAATTCAAGAAGGCACAACAACATATAAGGTAAGCCACAGTGTACCATAGAACTTCTAGTGTTCTCCTACCAATTTACTTATCAGTCCACCACTACTGGATCCCCACGTTTCTAGTCCTACTTACAAGGTAAAACTGAAGAAAAAATATAACTAAACAAACAAATAATAGTCTGGTTCAGAAACAAAATAAGAAAGCTCAAAATGAGATACTTAGGTCTGAACATACCCTGACAAAGGACTGGTCAAATGCCAAGCACCAGCATTCGACATCACCAACTCTTCCTAATGCGTGCTTCCAAATAAGCAGGCAAGACCTGCAAAAACAGCAGAAAATACACTGAAGCTTAACTCAGGAAGAATACAATAATAAGTAAACATGGATTTAGAATATATAATTTTGATTTCAGAGTTGAAATGCAGCCTCTTTAAAGGAAAAGGAGGATCTCATTAGTATACTATTTGAAGGACTGATGGATCTCCATTTTCATCCTTTGAAGTCTGACATAGAGGCAAACTGATCAAAAGCCAAACAGAAAACATTCCCCACAAGGCCCCAAAATTAATTTCAACAACTCTGCTAATTGAATTTGGCATAGGAATACAAAGGCAAAACAATACTCCGACGCTCAAGCTATAAGCAATTTTATGCCAAACATAAAAAAGTTGAGTTAAGATTTTACCTCGCCCAAAGGGAATGTTACGTTCATGACTCTAAACTCTAACCAGTATTAGAAAGTGGCTCAGGTTTGACCCAGTGAATCTAAATTCTAACCACCTGGTGATAGTAAAGATAATAACCCATATATTTGGTGTGCTCTAGTAATATACAATCTCTTTCAGTACTAAAATCATAAACAGATCCTACACTTCAGAGGTTTTGATGAGAAAATCTTCCATAGTGTATAGACTTGCACAAGAGAGAAAGCAACTCGGTCAGAACCATCTACCATAGCAATGAAACTACAAATCTATAGCTTATGAAACTACAAATTTATAGCTTAAACAATTACTACATTGAAAATGTAATGAGAAATCTAATGCTGTTTGAGAAGAGTCTGATGAAGGAAAAAAAGGAGAATTAGGTTCTCTCTGCAGCTATGCATAGCAGCATAACTCCACTGTCCAGAAGATACGAGTTCTCTATTTAAAGCTCAAAGACCTGCCGTTGTTCAGTTTAGGGTTAAAAATGACAATGAATTATGTATCATCCGTTGGATCAACCAAATCAAGCGGTCACATTTTAAACCTAAACTAAACAGGTAGGTCTTTGAACCTTAAATAGACAGCTCTTCTTGTTTGTTGGAATGAGCTTGCAGGCGGAGAGAACACAAGCTAGCCCAGAACATAGCAGCAGTACTAAAATATTGAAGAAAAACTATGCACAAATAGTAATTGAGCAGGAACTAGCAAGTACAATAACATCACTTCACCTTTCCACCAAACATGCCATGCTTTCCACCTTGCCAAACATCCCATTCTCCAACTTCCCATGATGTCTGAAACCACCGTTTCCATGTGATATGCGATGAGCTCATATATAGCTGCAGCAGCAGCTGCACCTCCAGCAAGCATCCCGCCCATGCCACCGCCGCCCATGTGGGGTCCATGCTGTTACATACATTTTCAGAATTCAGTAACTTAACACACAAACAAGATCAATAAATCCTATGTAACAGATCAATCAAAGTGTTATTCTGGACTTAGGCCACAACTACAAAATTTGACATGCTCAAGCAAGGCTCCTGGATACATCACTACCATCATGATTATGGTATTATGTCCGGGATAAAAACACCAAATGACTGGTAAATAGCCAACACAGCACCAATTACAGATCGTTTGGTTGCTTGTTTAGTTCCTATGCATGCACATAGTCATGTAGGCAATGCCTTAATTAGCACTTCTCATTTCGACCTCACCAGTAAAGAGGAAGAATTGGGTATTATAATTTAAGAATCAATCTCAAGTTAACCAATTGCACAGATGATATAATTTGCATTACAGGTTAAAAAAATGACGGCTCAAGAACCCTTGATGAACTCAATATATATATATATATATAAGTTACGAGAACAAATGAGGTGGAGCATGTCCAAATGGACATGGATAACCTCCTGCTGGTGGATACCCATGACCACCATGAGGAAGATACCCTGGATATGCCCCAGAGGTGGTGGATGATGGCCTCCATGGTGGCTGTGATGACCACCACCAAATCCTGAAGCCAGAACACCAGCAGCAATGGTTGAAAATATTTCTTTGTCATTAGACTCCTGCAAGGAGCAATAGGTCCTTCTTTAGTTGGAGGATAAATTTGAAGGTTACACCGAAAGATATATCCAAGGGCACAATGCAGTATCCATAAGTGATACCAATTGAAAGCAAAAATTTAAGATGATGAAATTAAGAAATCAGAATCTAAGTTTACTGCAACTGTAGATACCCGAAGCTTAGCTCCAAAAAAATTTCACACAAAAATAAATAAACATTTAGCCGAAATGTAGCCTCTTTTAGGGAAGAAGAGGATATGTTTTACCTCCTTTTAACCCTTATATCCAAAGATCATTCTCTTTGAAGCTTTCAGTTCACAGGACTAATTGGTATGCTTTTCCCCCTTTTAATCCAGACATACCGTAGAGGCAAACTGATAAAAAGCCAAACTGATAACATTCCACACGAGGCACCAGCATACTGTTTCAACAACTCTCCTTATTAAATTTGTTGTAGGAATAAAAGGCAAGACCTGCAAAACACAAAAAGAAACTCCGACGCTCAAGTTAGAAACAATTTTATGCAAAACAATTCCCCTTATTGAATTTTTCAGAATAAAAAGGCAAGACCTGCAAAACACAAAAAAGAAACTCCGACGCTCAAGTTAGAAACAATTTTATGTAAAACAACTTCCCTTATTGAATTTTTCAGAATAAAAAGGCAAGACCCGCAAAAACACAAAAAAAAAAGGCAAGACCTGCAAAACACAAAAAGAAACTCCGAGTCCGACGCTCAAGTTAGAAACAATTTTATGTAAAACAATTTCCCTTATTGAATTTTTCAGAATGAAAAGGCAAGACCTGCAAAACACAAAAAAAAAGGCAAGACCTGCAAAACACGAAAAAGAAACTCCGACGCTCAAGTTAGAAACAATTTTATGTAAAACAACTTCCTTATTGAATTTTTCAGAATAAAAAGGCAAGACCTGCAAAACACAAAAAAGAAACTACGGCGCTCAAGTTAGAAACAATTTTATGTAAAACAACTCCCCTTATTGAATTTTTCAGAATAAAAAGGCAAGACCTGCAAAACACAAAAAAGAAACTCCGACGCTCAAGTTAGAAACAATTTTATGTAAAACAACTCCCCTTATTGAATTTTTCAGAATAAAAGGCAAGACCTGCAAAACACAAAAAAAAAACTCCGACGCTCAAGTTAGACACAATTTTATGTAAAACAACTCCCCTTATTGAATTTTTCAGAATAGAAAGGCAAGACCTGCAAAACACAAAAAAGAAACTCCGACGCACAAGTTAGAAACAATTATATGCAAAACAATTCCCCGTAGTGAATTTTTCAGAATAAAAAGGCAAGACCTGCAAAACACAAAAAAGATACTCTGATGCTCAAGTTAGAATCAATTTTTTGCAAAATATTGTAAACATCAAGTTAAAGTTAAGAAAGTTTACCTTTTTATTTGAAACAAAAGTTATGCCCAAATACAATTTTTACATGCATGACTCTACACTCTAACCCGTTTTAGAAAGAGGCTCAGGTTTGTCTTCACTTCAGTGACTCTAAACTCTAACCAAAGGCCTTCTGTTTTTGTGTTGTAAACCATTCCTTCGCTACAGAACCTTTGTATTGTTCCTCACTTGACCTGTACCAGATGAAATGAAGCTAAAAAAATTAGTATTAATGTACTAAAAAATCGAAATAAACTGATCTTACATTTCAAAGGTTTTGTTGAGAAAATCTTCCATAGTGTATACACTTCCACAAGAGAGAAAGCAACTCGATCAGGACAGTCTACCACACACCAGTTTCACCATGCACCAATTTCATCACTCACCAGTTTCATCACTCCCCAATTTCATCACTCCCCAATTTCATCACTCCCCAATTTCATCACTCGCCAATTTCATCACTCCCCAATTTCATCACTCCCCAATTTACAGCATGGGTTGTGACGATGGGTTGTGATGATGGCTTGTGACGATGGTTTGTGACGATGGATTGTGACGATGGTTTGTGACGATGGTGTTAACTATCACATCATCAGACCTAAGAGAAGTTGTATTAGTTTTCATTGCTGTTTACCTACAATAACAAAGAAAATGAGACCAAACATTAGTACCCATGAATCCAAAATCAAACCAGCCAAACAAAGCAAGCAAAATCTTCATCTTCATTCAAGGTGAGAAACACTGAAAATTAGCACCCCCAGGCATTACCACAAACACTTTGACAACAATGTGCGCAGAAATCAACCATATAATCAAATTACAAGAATTTACAGAACCAAATCTTTAGCCCGGTGTCTATTGTAGTTCATTTATCAGCAAGCATCAACAGCATTAGCTATTTGGTTTACTAACTAATCATGAATCAGTAGCACATAACACATTCAGAATAGGATACTGATCATTTTCTGATAACTTCTGCATCAGAAAATGAAATCTACAACATTAGGTTGCCAAGTAGATATCAGTTAGGTCATCCAAGAGTATACTAGATAGATTAGCAAACTTTTAAACACATTTATGTTAAAAATACTGTTGAGCAATGAAAAGACGTAAACAGTTGCAATTCATTTAACAAGGAATAGCAATGAAACTACAGGGTTATTGAAAAAATTGGGAAAATTAGGGAGACAGGGAAAGGTAAGATTAGCAATTACTTTAAAATCCTTGAGGAGGAAACCAGCTGCTCCTGGAACTAAAACCCCTCTTCTTTAGCTGAATTTCTTCTCACACAACTACAAAATAAAATAAAAATCAAGATATTAGAGATTTAGTCCTTCAGATGTTTGTGAAAATGTCACACTAAGAAGGAAAAAAATAGTATCCACAAAACACTCAGTGGTTACCTTGAGAAGAAGCTGCTTGAGAATATTGGTGGAGAAATTCTTTTCTTACTTACAGAGATCAAGATAAACACTGAATGGAGATTATTCAGAGAGAGAGAGAGAGAGAGAGAGAATGGAGATTATTCAGAGAGAGAGAGAGTTTAGTCTGAAAACTGAAATGGATAAAGAAAAGAAATCCTATTTGTTATTATTTCATTGAATTGTTCGAGACAAACAGACAGAGTACAGTTTTGGCGGGAAATTCGAATTTCAAATTCCAAATCTGAAATGTTGAGCCCGCCATTTTGTACTTTTCACCGACCGTAACTCTTCTTCCCAGTAAAAAAATAATCAAAAGTAGATTAGACACAAGGCGAGATTGGGGTATACCCAATAAAACAAAATAGGGTCATTTTGAAATAAAACCAAGCCACCCCTTAACTTTGTATTTTCAAAATGGCAAAATTGTCCTCGTTTAATTAACACTAAAATTTTGATTAGATTAATTAATTAAGTTTAAATTGATTGAATAGATTAAAACTTATGAATTTTAAGTTATGAAATTTTGTTTTTGATTGAACTTTTGTGGGATGATTTTTGATGATTTTTTTTTTTTTTGAGAATATCTCTTGCAACGAAAATGAAGCACACAACCGAAATACTTCTAAAAAAGGGGATTGCAAATCTGTTATATGAAATCATACTCAAAATCAAAGAATAAATCAACACTTTCAGTTATGAAAGTATGAAAAGTCGGCGAGGTCGACGATGAAGATCTTGGCCGGGCATGATCTTCATCGTCGACCTTATCGACTTTTGTTTTTTGACATACGAGGAGATGACATAAAAAATTTATTGGTAAAAGAAGGTATTCAAAAATACCCTTCCTATTTGTTTTTGGCGGCGAGGTATTAAAAAATACCCTTCCGCTTTGTATTCGGTAGGCAAGGTATTCAAAAAATACCTGTAGAAATTTGTTGAAAAAAGTTCTGATCGCCGCCATGGTTTTGTTATGAAAAGTCGGCAAGATATGCATGTTACGACCTTGCCATTAATCTTTTATACGGACAGTAATCCAAGGGTATTGAACACCCTGTATAATTGGGTCAATCCCATTAATCTTCTCCTGACTCGGGATAATAGGAGTATATCCTTTATCAATTGAGTAGATAGATGATCATCGTCCACGTGTTGCACCATTGCCGCCGAATTCTCCACGTGTTGCAACTCTGCAACATGGAGAGGAAGAATGCACTTCACCAGGCCATCAGTTATGACTTGAATGTGTTCGTTGGTTTGGAGAATACTCTGAGGACATTGAAGCAATGACTCTGCTTTGACTGCATGAGTATACAGGCCTGGAGTAGAGCGTGCAAACATGGAGATACTGAGGTTAGGCCTCAAACAGTTGCTGGTGATGTAATACTTCGTGCATTAGCAACTTGGGGTTAATCCGGTGGAGCACAACAGCTTGTTAGGGAGATTCTACAGATACCAATAACTAGAGGTTTTGAGAATGCCGATCCTGACGCTAAGGAGGCAGATAACAGGCTTACCAATGTCTCCACCAGTCTACGAAAAGTAGCAGATGGACACTTCACTGTTGTAGTCAAGGCCATCAGTTCATCGGGGGTAGCGCCAAACAATGCGGAGACACGACAAGCGCTTGAAGATAAATATCCGACCATGCCTCCTCCACGTAAACCAACCAATCTGTTGCATGAGACACCTTTGCTAGCTGAAGAAGGGACTGTTTTAATCTGTATTAAGTCGTTTCCCAAAGAAACTTCGTGTAGAAAGGATGGCCTTAGGGCACAAAATTTGCTGGATGCGTTTTGTGGTGAAGGTTCCACTGTTGCTGCTGACTTAGTCACGACAATAACAAGGGTTTTCAATTTGTGGTTGATTGGTAGATGCCCACTTAACCTTGCGAAGTTCATTGCATCAACACCCTTAACACCTCTCTTTAAACCGAACAAAAGCATCCGTCATATTGTTGTTGGGACGATTTGGCGTCGTCATGTGTCTAAGGTAGCAATGAAGGGGGTTGGAAAAGACATGGTAGCTTACTTACATGACTTTCAGTTTGGGGTGGGTGTCTCAGGAGGCGCTAAGGCAATCTTACACGATGTGAACATGTATGTCAGTAAACATCTTACAGATGCTAGCCTTACCATGTTAACTGTGGACTTCACCAATGCTTTTAATTTAGTTGACCGAACAACCATGCTTCTTGAGGTGCGTAAGCTTTGTCCATCTATATCGCCGTGGGTTGAATACTTGTATGGACAACCTGCAAGATTGTATGTTCGAGACTATTATATTTATTCGTCTACAGGAGTACAACAAGGGGACCCTTTGGGGCCATTGTTGTTTTCTTTCGTGCTTCATCATCTTATAAAAAAATATAAATGAATAGTGCACACTATCCCTACAGGCTTGGTACCTTGATGATGGTACTGTTATTGGTGACACTGCAGAAGTGGCCAAGGCACTCATGATTGTCCAGACAGAAGGGCCTGAGCCGGGGCTTATATTGAATATTAAGAAAACAAATTTTTTTTTGGCCCTCTAGTGATGGACATAAGGTAAGGGATGTGATGTTTCCAGTTGGAATCACAAGGCCAGGTAATGGGGTCAAACTATTGGGTGGCACGGTCAGCCTTGATGATGTGTTTGTGAAGGGGATTGCCATTAGGAGAGCAGAGAAGGCAGTAAATTTAATGCAAGTTTTATCCAAGCTCCGGGATCCTCAGAGTGAATTGTTACTCCTTTGTGCGTGTATGGGCATCTCCAATCTGCTCTTTGGGTTTCGTATTTTTTGCCTAGAATATACTAAAGAAGCGGTAGACATTTTTGACAAAGGATTGAGAGAGGTGGTAGAAGGAATTGTGGTTTGTGGGGTCCTTTTCTTGGGGAGTTACAGTGGAGGTTATCCACCCTACCTATTAGATATGGAGCCTTGGATTATACACTTCAAAGGAGGCGTAATATTATGCCTTTTTAGCCTCACGTGTTCAATTCTGGGGGTTACAAGATCACATATTAAGGGATTGTGGAGTAGAAGGCATGGATGATAATTTTTATAAGGCTTTGGAGGCATTACAAGCAACTCTTCTTGATTATGAATTTAGCAGCTTCACCAATAAGATAGCGAAGCATGAGAAAGCGTGTATCGATAATGGACACGCTTTTATCCCTTTTGCTTTTCATACTTTTGGGTTCTTGGCTCTAGAGGCGGTTGGACTACTCAAGAGAGTCCATAAAGTTATGCACACTAATGTCATCACCCCGGGTTCGAGAGAGTTTTTTTTTAAAAGGATAGGCTTTGCAATAAAAAAGGGCTTGCGGTGCAGCTTGTTGCTCGCTTGCCTGCTATTGATTTCAATATTGATGAGCATTAGTATCCACTTTCTTGACTATTGATTTCAATTTCGAATATTGTTGACCATTAGTATCCACTTTCTTGACTATTGATTTCAATTTCGGAGGATTAAAGACTCGATTATATACTGATTTCGATTTCGGAGGATGAGCCAAAAACATTTAAAATTTAAGATTAACGACAGCAGGGATTTTATTTATGTCACAGAAAACTTTAACCAATGATGGACCCACAGTGGGATCAAGTGAGGTCAGCAGACCCCACTAAATTCCAGTATCGGTGTACTAATTTGCTGGAAATGTTAGTCTTTGACCCACTGTCATTTGGAATTACGTCTTTGACCCATCTATATAATTTTCTAGGTCCGCTACTGACCTTAACCTTACTGCTATTTATCTTTGAAAAATTTTCAAAATTCGAAGTAGAGGAATGAATACCAATGACAATACCCGATGGATAAAAAATATCCTTGAACGTGATGTAATTCCATAAGTGAAGAGGTAAACCACGAAATTTCAATCCAATGAGGAGTATCAGAGATAAAGCTTTCTTAATAAAAGCATCTTCTTCAGCCAGCCAATGTCTGATCAAAATCTTTGTTTTTCTCACCTTCAGATCATACGAGCTAGCAAAAGAGTTAAAAATAACATCGGATGGAGCTTTAACAAAAGCCAACTATGAAGAGTTACTTTACTGGACCAACCAAAATGCTTAGAAATACCATTATCAATCCTATTCCAACAATTGTGAGAATTATGGACCGCGCAATAGCTAAACCCAAAGAAATGAAATCATCAGTTTAACAGACGAAGGAGTTAGCTAATTAGTTTGGTTAAACTCGGCTCGAAAACATTGGCTAAATCCTTGTTGAAACATAATTTGGATTCATTTCTATATCAAATTCTCATTGCTAATATGTAATGTATGGAAGTGAATGGACTGAAAATATTCAATCTACACAAAGTAATTAAGAAACACAAATTCAACTGTAGTTATGAAGTTCTTATGTATTTGCTTGCTATTTGTTCTGAACTGGTTGTAATACACACAGGTTGAGGTTGTGCTATCACTAGCCTTATTGGAGAGGAAGGTGCAGATTTGTGGCCTAGGATTGCAACTTGCAAACTGAACTTATTTTGGATTGTTGTTTTGAAGTTATGGAAATGTTGAACTTAAGTATGTATGCAAACTGAACTTATTTTGGATTGTTGAACATTGAACTTATGGAAATGTTGTTTTATATTTTGTAATGTTTTTCGGGTAAAACCCTTGGTCTTGGTCTTATCTTAGGACGGTCTGGAGAAATACAGTACAACACCAGGTACAAACCATATGTATTTGTAGTGTGAACTACACATTATTTCTCCCCCTTTTTGTCAATAAAATTGGCAAAGGTATAAGAACGGGATCCTAATAAAATTTCCGAAAGAGACATTTCATGACCAAAAGAAAGAAACACACATCATCTTATTTAGATGCAATCATAAAGCCAAAGCTAAATGCATTCATCAAGGAGTTTAAAGATACAAGATAACCCCTATAATATTCCACATCCGCACTCCCCACAAAGATATGGCAATTAAGTGCAAGTTCAAAAAGAACTCTCCCGCATAATATGTCATTCCCGAAAGAACAACAAGAGCGACCTTAATTTCGAAAGAAAAGAGGGATTTCTTTTGACACAACACATAAAGAACTCCGAAAGAAAAATCAATCCTACGAAAAGAAATACAGAATTGAAGTAACACTTAATGGAGTTTCAAACTCAATTGCCCAAAAGATCGAGATAAACACATGGGAAAGAGTTATAGAAACAATTAATGAACAAAGACAACACCAATAGACTGCCGTAAGTGTAGAAAAGTAGTAGTGTCTAATGGTTTGGTGAGAATATTAGCCAGTTGTTGTTCGGAAGGCAAAAAATCCATACTTATGATACCATTTTCATAAATATCTCGAATAAAATGGTACCTTATATCAATGTGCTTTGTTCTTGAGTGCTCAATGGGATTCTCAGTAATTCGAATCGCACTAGAGTTATCACAAAAGATTTTCATTATTCCAGTATCAATTCCATAATCAGCTAGCATTTGTTTCATCCATAGGAGTTGTGTGCAACATGAGCCAAAGAGATATATTACACTTCACATGTAGACAGGATTGTGAATTTTGTTTCTTGCTATGCCAAGCCACAAGATTAAGTCATACATAGTAGAAACCCCCTGATGCACTTATTCTGTCCTCTACACATCGTGCCCAATCAGCATCTGAATAAGCAGAAAGATCAGTTTTAGTATCAAAAGTTTAAGATAGACCATACCCGACATTGTGATTGACATATCGTATGATCCTCTTTGCAGCTGCAAGATGAGATTCCTTTGGATTATCCTGAAATCTAGCACAACAACCAACACTAAAAGATATATTAGGTCTAGTGGATGTAAGATATAAAAGGCTACCAATAATAGATCGATACAATTTTTGATCTACTTTTACTCCTTTCTCATCTCTGTGTAGTTTACCAGTAGTGGGCATAGGTGTCAGTTTCGGACTTGACTTATCTAGACCGAATCTTATAACAAGATCCCTTGCATATTTTTCTTGAGATAAGTATATTCCATCCTTATGTTGTTGAATCTGTAATCCTAAAAAGAACTTTAATTCACAAACATTTCTCATTTCAAACTCTTTAGCAAGTGAACCTTGAAAATCCTTTGTAAGCTTCTCTGAAGTTGAATCGTAGATGATATCATCTACATAGACTTGAGCAATGAAAACATCTTTCCCACTTCATCTGGTAAATAAAGTTTTATCATCTCCACCTCTTGAAAAACCTTTTCTAATAAGAGAAGTGGTAAGTTTTTCAAACCAGGGTCTAGGTGCTTCTTTTAACCCATATAATGCCTTCTTGAGCTTAAGAACACGATCTGGGAAATCAAGGTTTTCAAATCCTTTAGGTTGAGCAACATATAATTCTTCCTTTAGAATTCCGTTTAGGAACGCGAATTTTATATCCATTTGAAAGAGCTTAACCTTGAGAAAAAAAGCATGAGCTAATAAAAGTCTAATGGACTCAAGGCGTGCCACAGGAGCAAAGGTTTCATCAAAGTCGATACCTTCAATTTGTGAATATCCTTGAGCGAGAAGTCTGGTTTATTTCTGATAATTGTGCCATATTCATCAGACTTGTTCTTGAATATCCATTTTGTTCCAACAATATTAACTTTGAAGGGACAAGGTACGAGTTCCCATATATCTTGTCTTAGGAATTGATTTAACTCTTCATGCATTGCATTCACCCAAAAGGGATCGTTCGGAGCTTCATCAATATTTCTAGGTTCTACTTGTGACAGATAACAACCAAAATTTCACATATTTTGCAGTTTCCCTCTAGTCTTAGCTGTAGAATCTCTTCCCCCAATAATACTGTTGAGATCATGATTCCTTTGAACCAAGAGGTGTCGTGGAGGGACACGTTCTTGTTCTTCAGGAGTAGCTTGATCAATCCTCTTCTCCTCGTCACTAGAAATATCAGGATCAGCAACAGTTAGGATAACTTCAACTGATTCTGGTATTTCTTTGACTTTCTCAATTGTCTCGGTTGGAGGAAATTCAACAGGAGGATTATCATCGATGATAACATTAGCAGATTCCATCATAACCTGGTGTTGATGGTGGTTTTTAGACAAGGGGTAAAATCGTAAAACCCCATGACCTAGTGTTACCCGCAACACATTAACTAAGAGCATTTAACTCGGTGTAAATAATTAATAGGGGTATTTTTTCAAAATACCAGATTAGGAGTTTTCAACACGGAGAACCTAATTCCAAAACCAAGCGCACTCTGCACCATGGCAACCATGCAAAACCAAGCCGCATCTTGCGCACCATGGCAACAATGCCAAACCAAGCCGCACCACTGCGCACCATGGCAACAATGCCAAACCAAGCCGCATCTTTTGCGCACCATGGCAACAATGCCAAACCAAGCCGCATCTTTGCGCACCATGGCAACAATGCCAAACCAAGCCATCACCTGCAGCACCATGGCAACAATGCCAAACCAAGCGCATCTGCGCACCATGGCAACAATTCAAACCAAGCGCATCTTTTGCGCACCATGGCAACAATGCCAAACCAAGCCGCACCACTGCGCACCATAACATGATGCCAAACCAAGCGCACCACAGGCACCATGGCAACAAGGCCATATTTCCAAGCCGCTATGCCTTTGGCCCACGCCAAATATAGCGCCCTAGGCTTACAAGACTTGCAACTAGGTCAACATGGCCGTACGTGCCATTGGCACATGCCAACACGTATCGCAGGCCATATTTCCAAACCGTTATGCCTTTGGCCCACTCCAAATATAGCGCCCTAGGCTTGCAAAACTTGCAACTAGGTCAACATGGCCGTACGTGCCATTGGCACATGCCAACACGTATCAAGCCATATTTCCAAATCGCTATGCCTTTGGCCCACGCCAAATATAGCGCCCTAGGCTTGCAAGACTTGCAACTAGGTCAACATGGCCGCACGTGCCATTGGCACATGCCAACACGTGTCGCAAGTCATATTTCCAAGTCGCTATGCCTTTGGCCCACGCCAAATATAGCGCCCTAGGCTTGCAAGACTTGCAACTAGGTCAACATGGCCGCACGTGCCATTGGCACATGCCAAAACGTGTCGCAAGCCATATTTCCAAATCGCTATGTCATTGGCCCACGCCCAACATAGCGCCCTAGGTTTGCAAGACTTGCAACTAGGTCAACATGGCCGCACGTGCCATTGGCACATGCCAACACGTGCCGCAAGCCATATTTCTAAGCCGCTATGCCTTTGGCCCACGCCAAACATAGCGCCCTAGGTTTGCAAGACTTGCAACTAGGTCAACATGGCGCACGTGCCATTGGCACATGCCAACACGTGTCGCAAGCCATACTTCCAAGCGCTATGCCTTTGGCCCACGCCAAACATAGCGCCCTAGGCTGCAAGACTTGCAACTAGGTCAACATGGCCACACATGCCATTGGCACATGCCAAACACACACGCAAGCTGGTAGCCTAACTTGCAAAGCCAACCTACCACCAAGGCATTCCGCACATGCCATTGGCATATGCCAAACACACACGCCACGGTAGCCTAACAAGAAACCGTGCAACCTACCACCAAGGCATTCCGCACATGCCATTGGCACATGCCAAACATCTGTATTTGGTAGCCTAACTTGCAAACCGTGCAACCTACCACCAAGGCATTCGCACATGCCATTGGCACATGCCAAACACACCAGGTAGCCTAACTTGCAAACCGTGCAACCTACCACCAAGGCATTCCACATGCCATTGGCATATGCCAAACCCACCCACATTTGGTAACCTAACTTGCAAACCGTGCAACCTACCACCAAGGCATTCCGCACATGCCAAACACACACTTGGTAGCCTAACAAACCGTGCAACCTACCACCAAGGTATTCCGCACATGCCATTGGCATATGCCAAACCCACCTTTGGTAACCTAACTTGCAAACCGTGCAACCTACTACCAAGGCATTCCGCACATGCCATTGGCACATGCCACACGCGCCACTAACGCGCCACTTGCACTCAAGATTCAACCAACGCTCGAGACATCGACACAAAAGCGGGGATGCTTCTTTAGGGTTTTGGTTTGGCGGTCACTGACATGCGGCGTACACTACGCTCACATTAAGAAAGCGTGAAAAGGAATAAAGCGGTCAAATAAAGAGGAAATAATGGTGAAAAACGTTTTCGCCCATTAAACCTGCGGTTACCACCTCCTCCCATTATTTCACCCTTTACTCTCTTCCTTCATGAGGCCGAGTGCGTTTCAATCTCGACTTGTATAAATAGGTCTTACCTATTTCCACCCGGAACAACAAGTCTCGGTCGGGAGAAATGTACTACACTTACTCTCGAAAGGAAACTTTGCAAGCTCTCCCAAAAGCTTCTATCTCTTGCAAGCTTCCTAAGCTTTCACTTTCGATACAAGTCGAGATACTACTCTCCTCAACACCTTTCTTTGCTTCCCTCCCCAAATCAACCCTTCTCCTCCACTTTGTGACCCCGAAGCAAGTCTGGAACGGCCATTTCTTGGTTTAGGCCGGACTTATGCGGATCGATCTCGAATCTATAAAGTGCTCACGTGCGGCACATTTGTTTAGGGTTTGAATCAGTTTCTCACTCACCCACAAAGTTACCGAAATCAGCGAAAGCGATTTTCACCCATAAACAATTGGCGACCAGGATTGATCTATCGGAGAATGCATTGATCTCGTTCTTGGCTACAATGTCAAGATGGTAGGGGAAGGCGATCTCGTTCTTCGACCCGGATGTCAAGGCGATTGGGGACTTGCGACTCGGTCCGACTCAACTTCCGGACAACTCAGCGGTTATCGGTTGTTAAAACTACACCGAAAACGGGAACTCGGCGTGAAGATGCTACCAGCAATTGGGGGCTAACTGGCGATGCTACTAGCAAAGCCGCCTTTTACACAGAGAGGGGCATGTTCACAAAACCTATGAAGTGAGTAAATTTAGACTGCATAAGATATACGATCTATTTTTAGGTTCTTAGTAAAACCGTCATACTTTTGAGTCTTGTGCCTATTGCTAGCACACACTTTCATAAAAGCAATATTTCTTTCCCAAAACATAATCGAGTCATATTATCAAAACCATTCATCCCGAAAATAATCCAATACCTAAAAGATACATTTTGTCTATCAAAGGTCAAACTTTGAACCCGGACATCAATATGTCTTTCAAAAAAAAAAAAAAAGAGGAACCTAAATGAAAGTTTAACGAGAGAAAGCGTTCAAGGAAAATCATCCAACAAAAGTATGCTTTTCTTGGAGAAAGTCAACTTTGCATCTTCAAAGAGCCGCTCTCTTCATAGTCAACATCTTGGAAAGCTTTTGAGTTCCACCTCTGTCGTGCAATCTCCTCGGCGAAAAGGCTTTCGATTCTTTGCATCTTTCAACTTTTGGATCTCAGCAAGGCCTTCTACAAACCACGAAGTGTTGAACTCTTTTTCTACACACACGTCGCGATGATGCTCCCGTCGGCAATAACGTCTTGAAGCGGTGTGACCGGTCACCTCACGCATATCCTCGATGGAAGATAAAGCCTCTTCCACACGCAACCAGCGCAAATCGACTAGTCATTTTCTTGGTTGTGGCCATATGTCCGTACTTCTCCCGATTCTAGTGTACAACGTCTCATGCTTAGCAACCACACTTGAAGCCGCCAACTAGCACATGACCTGGATAAGGAACCAAGTACGGGGGAATCAAAAATGGCGCTTTGCCTGGCCTCACGACTCGCGAGAGGTCTTCTTCCATGTCTCTGGCGGCAACCATTAGAGAATCATCCACCGTTTGAACCACATCACGTGCCGGACAATTGACTAACGCCCATCTCCAAGTCACGGTGGTGGTCACAAAAAGCAAGTTTTCGTGTGGCTCTACCCCAGAATCATCCTCGACGGCAGGATTCCTCTGCGAACTTTAGTTAGACATTTTTCAAAAGAAAACGAAGAAGAAAGAAAAAGAAGCGCTTGCCGGACACGCTTGCCCGACGCGCTTACCGGCTTGACAGCGCTTACCCAGGCGTGCTTACGGACACATGCTTACCGAGGCACACATGCGCACGCGCATGCCGACCGCGATTACCACACTCTGTGCTAACGGTTTGCATCCTTCAGCGCTAACATCTTGCGCCCTTCCGGCTGACCATCCTTGCCCTTGAAAGCAGGCGCCATGGCTCCGGCGCCGTGATCAAAGCCGTGTCATCTACGCACGATACACTTACGATCACGAGAGAACAGGCCGCTTCCGCCACCCCAGCGGTTCTTCAAGCATGGCGGCTTCAACCGTCACCGAGAGGCGCCACTCCACCGGCAGGGCAAGATACTTATCCGGAAGAAGCCGACCTTCTTTTAGCACTGTTGATTTGATGAAAAAACAAAAGATACTTGAAGGGACATGCGTTTATAGATGAAGAGGCTCGCGTTCCTCTTGGGCCTTGATAGAAGGGGATAAGCAATCCAATTTCGTCACACATGAAGATCGGGATAGACTTCTCAAAAATCGAAAGCAAGGAAGTCAACAACTCTCTCAGTTCACGGAGACCCTTCTCCCGTCGGGACCCGCACAATGGAACTTCGCCCACAAAGTCGTAAATGATCTATGATGAGACGGTTATGTGAGATTCTATGTTTCTCCAAGGCGTAGCGTCAAGAAATATTTGCACCCCTCAACACATTTGCATCGGGAAACGGGCGCTTCCGGCCAAGTCGTTCCCAAACCCCACCTCTCTAGAAAGCACGATCGATAGATGGCGGGGACTCTAACCTCTGTTCTCTTGAGGGATGTCGAGTTTGACGAACGTGACGTGGCCTCAGACTTAAAAATGGTAACCGTCAAGGCTCTAAAAGTTTCAAGGCGTCGTTCCAACGTTCTCTTTAGAAGTAGCTACGCATCGGTATTCTCCGGCGCTGCGAGCGTCGCTTGACGTTCGCTTCAACGCCACTCCTTCTTGCAAAGTTTGCTCGCTATATCATCCAACCTACCTTGTTACCACGATAATGTAGTCTCTCCACGATTACATATCAACCAAGAAGCTGTTGCTCCTCACCCGTTGATACCGGCCCGAGCCTCACCACGGCATCAATAATCTGCGCTCAGTCGGGTTGGTGTTTATGTGCTCCTTACTCACCATGAACTCAACCCATCTATCAAAAAAGCATAATAGGCTTTGACACATCCTGAAATCAATGTTAGAAGAGGAATATACCCCTTTATGAAGGCGAACCAGTATGGTATTCTGCAGGCGAACGGAACGTGTCTTCTTTTCATCTTCACCACCGGTTAACAAAATTGGCACGAAACCTGGGTGATTCTTAGAGCCGAGGGCAAGTTTTTCTAGCGAAAGAATTCATCATCGTGTTTGGTTTGGAATTATGAGCATCCTTTGATGAAGTGAAATTTGATTCGGGTAACATCTTATCGGATTCTTTTATAATAATTTGGTAATAAGATATCTGCATAAAACAAACGAGAAAGACGAAGTTATCTCACGACATATAATCGCACCCAACAAAAAAAAAAAAAGGAGGAGCGTATTCTTTAAGGTTCAAGACTATATCTGTGATATTTTATTCGGGTTCAAAAATATATCTGTGATATTTCATACGAGCTCAAGTGCGCCTACGGTATCATTCTTCGGGTTCAAAATTATATATGGAGTATTTTTCTACGGGTTCAAAAATATACACGTGATATCATTCTTGAGTTCAAATTATATATGGAGCATTTTCTACGGGTTCAAAAGCGCATTGTGATATTTCTTCGGCAAAGAAATTCATATATGCAATATTTCCTACGGGTTCAAGTCATATGAAGCACATATCTGATTCTTCTTGAATTCATATACGGTATTCTCTACGGGTTCGAAACGCACACGATATTTTCTTCGAGGTTCAAATTATATGGATATTGTATGCGGGCTCAAGTTCTGCGAGTATCCTTCTTCGGGTTCAAAATTGTTTATGGAGCACTTTCTGCGGGTTCAAATCATATATACGGTATTTCCTTGGGTGCATATATACAATATTTTCTACAAGCACGCCAAGAAATCACATGCGCAATATCATTGCAAGCGCCTACTCTTAGGGTTTACACCTACGAAAGGGAAACAACAAAGAAATCTTGTGGACACATGCTTGGGCTAGGTTCCTCTTTGTGACTCTGTGTTTGGTATGAAAAGATGAAAGTGCAAGATGGGAGAAAGGGACTTTATATATATAGGCGTGAAGATTCTGAAATAGGAAGGATTTCCCTTTACCAAATCGTGCGTGTAAAACGGGCCCACAAGGGCGCCCAACTTCCCAATGTCGCCCAAGTTTCACCCCCCACCAGTGCACCGACTTTCCTATGGCCCAGCCCAAGTCACGCACCAAGCATGCACAGCTTCACATTGCGCGGTCCCACCATTGCTAGCACGCTCGGTTTCCCAACTCACGCAAACAGCTTCCCAATGGCGCTCACGCTTCCCAAGCATGCCTGACTTCCACATTGCCGGTCCCACCCATAAGTTGCCTCAGTTTCCCAACTCTGCAGGCTTCCCAATGGCCGCCCGGTCACGCCTGCCAGCACGCTTGTGACTTCCACCCTTGGCTTCCCAATGTGCCCAAGCTGCCTCGGTTTCCCAACTCACGCTCATGAACTTCCCAACGTCGCCCAAGTTGCCAGGCCCCACCGATTGTGCCCGACCTCCCGATTGTGCAAAACTACTAGAGGCAAGGATTCCAAATCCTATTTATAAAGGTCGGACAAGCCTCCTCAATTCTCTTTACGGTTTCTTGTTGATAGTTTGTCACCATCTTATGCTTACCTGTGACAAAGCCCCGATTCAGCGCTAAGCGGGGGGACTTAATGTTGATGGTGGTTTTTTAGACAAGGGTAAAATCGTAAAACCCCATGACCTAGTGTTACCCGCAACACATTAACTAAGAGAATTTAACTCGGTGTAAATAATTAATAGGGGTATTTTTCAAAATACAAGATTAGGGTTTCAACCACGAACCTAATTCCAAAACCAAGCCATCTCTGCGCACCATGGCAACCATGCCAAACCAAGCCAAGCATCTTTGCGCACCATGGCAACAATGCCAAACCAAGCCGCACCCCTGGCACCATGGCAACAATGCCAAACCAAGCCATCTTTGCGCACCATGGCAACAATGCCAAACAAAGCGCATCTTTGCACCATGGCGACAATGCCAAACCAAGCCACATCTTTGGCACCATGGCAACAATGCCAAACCAAGCTGCACCTCTGCGCACCATGGCAACAATGCCAAACCAAACCGCATCTTTGCGCACCATGGCAACAATGCCAAACCAAAGCGCATCTTGCTTTCGCATGGCAACAATGCCAAACCAAGCGGCACCACTGCGCACCATGGCAACAATGCCAAACCAAGCGCACCACGGGCACCATGGCAACAAGGTCATATTTCCAAGCCGCTATGCCTTTGGCCCACGCCAAATATAGCGCCCTAGGCTTGCAAGACTTGCAACTAGGTCAACATGGCCGTACGTTCCATTGGCACATGCCAACACGTATCATAGGCCATATTTCCAAACCGCTATGCCTTTGGCCCACGCCAAATATAGCGCCCTAGGCTTGCAAGACTTGCAACTAGGTCAACATGGCCGTACGTGCCATTGGCACATGCCAACACGTATCGCAAGCCATATTTCCAAGTCGCTATGCCTTTGGCCCACGCCAAATATAGCGCCCTAGGCTTGCAAGACTTGCAACTAGGTCAACATGGCGCACGTGCCATTGGCACATGCCAACGTGTCATAAGTCATATTTCCAAGTCGCTATGCCTTTGGCCCCGCCAAATATAGCGCCCTAGTCTTGCAAGACTTGCAACTAGGTCAACATGGCGCACGTGCCATTGGCACATGCCAAAAACGTGTCGCGAAGCCATATTTCCAAATCGCTATGTCGTTGGCCCCGCCAAACATAGCGCCCTAGGTTTACCGGACTTGCAACTAGGTCAACATGGCGCACGTGCCATTGGCACATGCCAACACGTGCATAAGCCATATTTCTAAGCCGCTATGCCTTTGGCCACGCCAAACATAGCGCCCTAGGTTCTGCAAGACTTGCAACTAATTCAACATGGCGCCATGCCATTGGCACATGCCAACACGTGTCGCAAGCCATACTTCCAAGCCGCTATGCCTTTGGCCCACGCCAAACATAGCGCTCTAGGCTGCAAGACTTGCAACTAGGTCAACATGGCCGCACATGCCATTGGCACATGCCAAACACACACGCCCTTGGTAGCCTAACTTGCAAAAAACGTGTGCAACCTACCACCAAGGCATTCCGCACATGCCATTGACACATGCCAAACACACATTTGGTAGCCTAACTTACAAACCGTGCAACCTACCACCAAGGCATTCGCATGCCAAACATTGCTATTTGGTAGCCTAACTTGCAAGCCGTGCAACCTACCACCAAGGCATTCGCACATGCCAAACACACACACAGTAGCCTAACTTGCAAACCATGCAACCTACCACCAAGGCATTCCGCACATGCCATTGGCATATGCCAAACCCACCACTGCCAGTAACCTAACTTGCAAACCGTGCAACTTACTACCAAGGCATTCCGCACATGCCATTGGCACATGCCACCACGCCACTAGCGGCGCCACTTGCACTCAAGATGCAACCAACACTCGAGACATCGACACAAGCGGGGATGCTTCTTTAGGGTTTTTGGTTTGGCGGTCACGGCATACGGCGTACACTACCCTCACATTAAGAAAGCGTGAAAAGGAATAAAGCGGTCAAATAAAGAGGAAATAATGGTGAAAAACGTTTTCACCCATTAAACCACTAACGATTTACCACCTCCTCCCATTATTTCACCCTTTACTCTCTTCCTTCATGAGGCCGAGTGCGTTTCAATCTCGACTTGTATAAATAGGTCTTACCTATTTCCACCGGACAACAAGTCTCGGTCGGAGAAATATACTACACTTACACTCTCGAGAAGGCAACTTTGCAAGCTCTCCCAAAGCTTCTATCTCTTGCAAGCTTCCTAAGCTTTCACTTTCGATACAAGTCGAGATACTACTCTCCTCAACACCTTTCTTTGCTTCCCTCCCCAAATCAACCCTTCTCCTCCACTTTGTGACCCGAAGCAAATGCGGAACGGCCATTTCTTGGTTTAGGCCGGACTTGTGGGATCGATCTCTCGAATCTATAAAGTGCTCACGTGCAACACATTTGTTTAGGGTTTGAATCGAGTTTCTCACTCACCCAAAAATTACCGAAATCGGCGAAATGATTTTCACCCATAAACACACTGGGTTACGAGATTAAATACTCGAAAACCACGGCTATCGAAGCATAGCCAAGAAAGATACCTTCATTGTTTTTGGTATAGAATTTCCCTCTCTGTTCTCGATCTTTTAGAACGTAGCATTTACATCCGAACACTCTAAGGTAGTGTAGGTTGGGTTTTCTTCCATACCATAACTCATAAGGAGTGTTTAGGGTTTTAGACCGTAAGCAAACACGGTTGATCAAATAACATGCCGTAAAAAACAGCTTCCCCCCAAAACCTTAGAGGTAAGTTTTTTGTTATGGAGCATTACCACGGCCATTTCTGAATGTTCATATTCTTTCTTTCTGTAACTCCATTAGCTTGAGGAGTAATGGGTGGTGAATATTGTTTAGTAATCCCAAGTTCATCACAAAATTCAAACACCTTAGTGTCCTTGAATTCATTTCCACCTCGCTCCTAATTTTCTTTAGTTTGCGACCTTGTTAGATTCGGATTCGTTTAACAATAATCTTGAATTCATCAAGGGTTTCATTTTTATGAGGCAATGCAACCCAAGTGAATGCTCGTGTAATCATATACCATAACTAAAGCATACTTCTTACCTGCAACCGTGGGTTTTTGAATTGGTCCGAAGAGATCCATATGAATTAAATCAAGTGAAGCTTTAGGTTGTCTTATGATCTCAAGACATGAAAACATTTGAGTACCCAAGTTTTTATTTTTGTCGAATTTGGAGTCATTCAGGGCGATGTTTCTTTGCTTTATAATGCATCTATTTTTTTTTGTCCCCAGTTCTTCTTTTCTTGTTCGCATATCAGTTCTGGAGAAATTCAGTATCTCTAACTGCTTGCCTTACAAAAAAATATCTTTGTCTGCTTGCTTCATACATAGTTCGCGACATTCACTTTCGTACACAAAATGCTACGATTATATTCTGGTTAGATGGGATGCACCATTTTATTGGTAAGTTAACAACTTGTCAAATCATTCATTTCTCATTTCACAGTTAACTAGTTGTCATGGTTCTCTAACTGATATTTCATATTTGTATTTTTTTTGTTGTTGTGTATGGACGCACCCAAGATGAGTGCTCTGGATTTGAGGGACCTTGGACCACCAGCCCCCTCATCTTCGATAATGCATACTTTATGTGATTCTTCATTCCTCTTAGTTTGGAACTGTACCCTTTTGCTGTCAACTCAACGAGTAACATAAGTGTATCACATAATCTAGAGTTGAACTCATTCTGAAGTTCTTAGAAACTCAAAATTACGTATTTTATAGCTAATACTTCCTTTATTGGTTTGGAAGGTATATTACTACCAACCTTTTTAAGCGGTTTCTCATTCAACCAAGCTATATAATGATCTTAGGTGGAATGTTATTAGACCTAAAGGTTTTGAGGAAGTTATGCATGTGAGATGCAGTCAGGTTAGTTTTCCTCTCTATGTAAAATCTGTCCGCTTTTCTAGTCTTGTATTTAATTTTTTTCTTTCACTCGTACTTCCTTAGATGGTTATTTTCTGGTTTAGGGTCATCAAGTTCAAGAGGATATTGGAAGCTTTTGCACGCGCATTCGAACTGATGTTGATTTTCGTGTGGTTAGTTTTCTAGATACTTACATTAGTTTCTTTGTAAAGAAGTGCTAAGACTATCCTCATTACCGCCATCTTACTGTTGTAGTCTTTATTTTTTATTTTTCTCCTTAAAAAGTATGGTTTGCTTGTGATGGAATCCTGGCCCTGAGATGTTGGACAATACAATTTAGTTCATTGGAGAAACGGTCGAACACCCGATAATGATAATCGCTATTTATTCTTGGAAATGTTGATTATCATGCTAAGTCAAATCCAATGAATGTTTTATAGGTAAAGAGCACTTGTCACCTTGGATCTGCTGAAAATTTCAAGTGTCTGTTTCATATCATCACAGAAAGGCAAAAAGGTAATTTTCTTTGGGTTGAAACTCTTTTTAATATCAGTTCGATAGTAAACGTTGTCGTTAGTCATATAGAGCAGACCTAAGTTGATTCCTTTCTCAGTTGTAGGCAAAAATTTTCTCTTGCAGTATAACATTCTACCTGGGAATTTTATTCGATCACATCGACTCTACAAGTATGTATAGAAAATTCTACACCAATTTCTTTCACCTGTTATTTCCAAAAAATTGACCATATACATACTTCACATATGCGGTAGCTTCTTGGAGTTCAGAATTGGATTTTAATTCTGTCTTGTACTCTGCAGGATTGAGTTAATGTTCTTCCACCTGTGGTAGTGTTTGGAATGCTAAAGACTTCTTAGAATGTAACAACAAAAGGTTAGGGTTTTCATAGTTTGAAATTCAGAAACTTGCCTTTATAACATTTGGAATTTTGCATAAGTTGTTTAATATTGTATGGGTCTATGATCATCTATCTACTTTGTTGACGTATGAATCATTCTTGATGGATTGTGATGATCAATTATCATTCTTGATCGATTTTAATGATATTGAGGTTCCTAAATTGGGTCTTCTCGTTCTTCTAGAATACGCATGCAGGTGCAGAATCAATTTATATTCAGGTACATAAATCTGCCGGAAATAAATCCGGCGATAAACTTTTTTGACCTGAAAATAATTTTGCAACGGATATAAACGAAGGAAAAACATCCGTTGCACAAATCATCTGAAATGAGCAACAAATACAACTGCAACCAAACAAATAAACCGTTCAAAGAAAACCGGAATGGGACCCACATAACCGTTATTCTGTAAATAATAACCGTTGCACAAATTAGAAAAAGAAACCGTTGCACCCAACAATTGTGCAACGTTTATAAGTGTTGCTCAAATTAATTTGTGCAACGGATACCATACGTTGCACAACAATGCGCAACGCCGTTTTGCCATAACTTATTACCATTGCACAAATTATGCGCAACGTTTATAAACGCCACAAAAAATCTGTTTTGGTGTAGTGTAAGGACATGTCCCATGAACAACACTGCACCTCTTCGCTACTCTCTGGTTAAAAACATAATCAACGATGTTGATTTGATATCTTTTTAATATCTTTTTTAATTTAATATATTTTTTTAATAAAATTTATGTTTTTCGGGCACGTTTATTTTTCTTTAATTTAATATCTTTTTTATAAAATTTATATTTTTCTATCAAAATTTATATTTCTGTTTTTTGTTTGTTTTGTTTTTCTAACATATTCAACTTTTACGCTTATATATATATATATATATATATATAACTTGGAGGGAGTAGTTTGAATTAATTAATTCACTTTCCTAATGAAAAAAGAAAAACTAGATAATTGGTAACCCCAAGAGAATCCATTAAGAGACAACAATCAACACACACACAGGAGAAAAAAAAAAAAAAAAAAAAAAAGGACACAAAAAAGTGAGAAGAAAAATTCACAAACAGAACCAACACACACAAACTACTCTCAAGCTCACCAGAACCTACACAACACCATCACAGATCCTCCGCAGTATTAATTTATAGAGGCTTACATACAAACACTGCCAAATGCCAGTGAGGGTACTAGTTCGTTGAGAGGGTATTCATAAAAGAGAAACTGGAAAATAGTGTCTTATGTAGGTGGTGGGCATCCAGCTGCTATTCTTGCATCCGTGGCTTCTTTCAGCAAAGACCGAGCACCTTTTGGCCCATGCAGCCTGGGCTTTGCTCGATGTGCACCCCTCACACTCCCACGCGCTTTTAATGCTTTACGCAGATGTGCATCTGCAGATAATATGGATAAAATATAGACTTATAATTTCACTACTCCTGAAATAGTAAAAACATGTCTATCCTATTAAGTGCAAATGTGCACTTTCTACATGGACAATATGTTAAATTCTGAACCTAAACCGTACACTATAAATAACCATCTTATTTCCTTGGTAAAAACAAGGCTGCTAATGGGAGTACCAAATTGCCGGGGTGTATCAACCCAAAGGCAATGGCTATTTTATCCTATATATATTTTGGTACACCCCAAGCAATTTAATATCCCTATTAGCAGCCTTAAGTAAAAAGACTTAAAATACCGTGGTCACCCAGAGTTGCAATTCAATGGGGACACTTTTTACGCCGAAAGATTACATTTAAAATGTACCAAGAAAGAATCTCATGCGCTTCTTAAAACTAGATTAAAATACTATTCGTTTCATTCAAAAAAGAAAATACTCCTCACCAACAAATAAATTTGCTAACTAAACAAAAGAGGACACAAGATAAACAAAAAGATTAAAATTATACACTTTTATTTCCGTAAAATAGAAATAGAAAC